>CM046959.1:0-5000 GCA_025698475.1 Gossypium anomalum
AAACCCTAAACCCTAAACCCTAAAACCCTAAACCCTAAACCCCCTAAACCCTAAACCCTAAACCCTAAACCCTAAAACCCTAAACCCCAAACTCCTAAACCCTAAAACCCTAAACCCAAAAACCCTAAACCCTAAACCCTAAACCCTAAAACCCTAAACTCCAAACTAAACCCTAAAACCCTAAACCCTAAAACCCTAAACCCTAAACTCTAAAAAACCCTAAACCCTAAACTCCTAAACTCCTAAACCCTAAACCCTAAACCCTAAAACCCTAAAACCCTAAACCCTAAAACCCTAAAAAAAACTAAAAACCCTAAACCCTAAACCCTAAACCCTAAAACCCCTAAACCCTAAAAACCCTAAACCCTAAAACCCAAACCCTAAACCCTAAAACCCTAAACCCTAAAACCTAAACCCTAAAAAACCCTAAACCCTAAACCCCTAAACCCAAAACCCTAAACTCCTAAAATCCCTAAACTCCAAACCCTAAACTCCTAAACCCTAAAAAACCCTAAACTCCTAAACCCTAAACCCTAAAACTCCTAAAACCCTAAACCCCTCAAACCCTAAACCCTAAACCCTAAACCCTAAACTCCTAAAACCCTAAAAACCCTAAACCCTAAACCCTAAAACCCTAAACCCTAAAACCCTAAACCCTAAACCCTAAACCCTAAAAACCCTAAACCCTAAAACCCTAAACTCCCTAAACCCTAAACCCTAAACCCTAAACCCTAAACCCTAAACCCCTAAACTCCTAAACCCTAAACCCCTAAACCCTAAACCCTAAACCCTAAACCCTAAACCCTAAAACCCTAAACCCCAAACCCTAAAACCCTAAAAAACCCTAAAACCCTAAACCCTAAAAACCCTAAACCCTAAACCCCTAAACCCTAAACCCTAAACCCTAAACCCTAAACCCTAAACCCTAAACCCTAAACCCTAAACCCTAAACCCTAAACCCTAAACCCTAAACCCTAAAACCCTAAAACCCAAAACCCTAAACCCCTAAACCCTAAAACCCTAAACCCTAAACCCTAAACCCTAAAACCCTAAAACCCTAAAACCCTAAACCCTAAACCCTAAACCCCTAAAACTCCTAAACCCTAAACCCTAAAAACCCTAAACCCCTAAACCCCTAAACCCTAAACCCCTAAACCCTAAAACCCTAAACCCTAAACCCTAAAACCCCAAACCCTAAACCCTAAAACCCTAAACCCTAAAAACCCTAAACCCTAAACCTCAAACCCTAAACCCTAAAACCTAAACCCTAAACCCCAAACCCTAAACCCTAAACCCTAAACCCTAAACCCTAAACCCTAAACCCTAAACCCCTAAAACCCTAAACCCTAAACCCTAAACCCTAAACCCTAAAAACTCCTAAACCCTAAACCCTAAACTCCTAAACCCTAAACCCTAAACCCTAAAAAACCCTAAAAACCCTAAACCCTAAAAACCCTAAAACCCTAAACCCTAAACCCCTAAACCCTAAACTCCTAAACCCTAAAACCCTAAACCCTAAACCCCAAACCCTAAACCCTAAACCCTAAACCCTAAACCCTAAACCCTAAAAACCCTAAACCCTAAACCCTAAACCCTAAACCCTAAACTCTAAAAAACTCCTAAACTCCTAAACCCTAAAACCCTAAAACCCTAAACCCTAAACCCTAAACCCTAAACCCTAAACTCTAAACCCTAAAACCCTAAACCCTAACCCCTAAAACCCTAAACCCTAAAACCCTAAACCCTAAACCCTAAACCCTAAAAACCCTAAACCCTAAACCCTAAAACCCTAAAAACCTAAAACCCTAAACCCTAAACCCTAAAACCCTAAACCCTAAAAAACCCTAAACCCTAAACCCTAAACCCTAAACCCTAAAAACCCTAAACCCTAAACCCCAAACCCTAAACCCTAAACCCTAAACTCTAAACCCTAAACCCTAAACCCTAAAACCCTAAACCCTAAAACCCTAAAACCCTAAACCCTAAACCCTAAACCCTAAAAACCCTAAACCCTAAACCCTAAACCCCAAAAACCCTAAACCCTAAACCCCTAAACCCTAAACCCTAAAACCCTAAACCCTAAACCCTAAACCCTAAACCCTAAACCCTAAACCCTAAACCCTAAACCCTAAACCCCTAACCTAAAACCCTAAACCCTAAACCCTAAACCCTAAACCCCTAAACCCTAAACCCTAAACCCTAAACCCTAAAACCCTAAACCCTAAACCCTAAAACCCTAAACCCTAAACCCTAAACCCTAAACCCTAAACCCTAAACCCTAAACCCTAAACCCTAAAACCCTAAACCCTAAACCCTAAACCCTAAACCCTAAACCCTAAAACCCTAAACCCTAAACCCTAAAACCCTAAAACCCTAAAAACCCTAAACCCTAAACCCTAAACCCTAAACCCTAAACCCTAAACCCTAAACCCTAAAACCCTAAACCCTAAACCCTAAAAACTCCTAAACCCTAAAACCCTAAACCCTAAACCCTAAACCCTAAACCCTAAACCCTACAACCCTAAACCCTAAACTCCTAAACCCTAAACTCCTAAACCCTAAACCCCTAAACCCTAAACCCTAAAACCCTAAACCCTAAACCCTAAAAAACCCTAAACCCTAAAACCCCTAAACTCAAACCTAAAACCCCTAAACCCTAAACCCCAAACCCTAAACCCTAAAACCCTAAACCCTAAACCCTAAACCCTAAAACCCTAAAAACCCTAAACTCCTAACCCTAAACCCTAACCCTAAACCCCTAAACCCTAAACCCTCCTAAACCCTAAACCCTAAAACCCTAAACCCCTAAACCTAAACCTAAACCCTAAACCCTAAACCCTAAAACCCTAAACCCCTAAAACCCTAAACCCTAAAACCCTAAACCCTAAACTCCTAAAAAATCTAAACCCTAAACCCTAAAAACCCTAAAAAACCCTAAACTCCCCAAACCCTAAACCCTAAACCCTAAAACCCTAAACCCTAAACTCCTAAACCCTAAACCCTAAACCCTAAACCCTAAACCCTAAACCCTAAACCCCTAAACCCTAAACCCTAAACCCTAAAACTCCTAAACCCTAAACCCCTAAACCCTAAACTCTAAACCCTAAACCCCTAAACTCTAAACCCTAAAACCCTAAACCCTAAACCCTGAACCCTAAACCCTAAACCCTAAACCCTCAAACCCTAAACCCTAAAAACCCTAAAACCCTAAACCCTAAACCCTAAACCCTAAACCCCTAAAAACCCTAAACCCTAAACCCTAAAAACCCTAAACCCTAAACCCTAAAACCCTAAAACCCCTAAACTCCTAAACCCTAAAACTAAAACTAAACCCTAAACCCTAAAACCCTAAACCCTAAACCTAAACCCTAAAAACCCTAAACCCTAAAACCCTAAACCCTAAACCCCCTAAAACCCTAAACCCTAAACCCCTAAACTCCTAAAACCCTAAAACCCTAAACCCCCCTAAAACCCTAAACCCTAAACCCTAAACCCTAAACCCTAAAACCTAAACCCTAAAAACCCTAAACCCTAAACCCTAAAACCCTAAACCCTAAACCCCTAAACCCCTAAACCCTAAAACCCTAAACCCTAAAAACTAAACCTAAAACCCCAAAAACCCTAAAACCCTAAACCCTAAACCCTAAACCCTAAACCCTAAAACCCTAAAACCCTAAACCCTAAACCCTAAACCCTAAAACCCTAAAAACCCTAAAACCTAAAACCCTAAACTCCTAAACCCTAAACCCCTAAACCCTAAACCCTAAACCCTAAACCCTAAACCCTAAACCCTAAACCCTAAACCCTAAAACCTAAAAACTCCTAAACCCTAAACCCTAAACCCTAAACCCTAAACCCTAAACCCCTAAACCCCCTAACCCTAAACTCCTAAAACTCCTAAACCCTAAACCCTAAAACCCTAAACCCTAAAAACCCTAAACCCTAAACCCTAAACCCTAAACCCCAAAACCCTAAAACCCTAAACCCTAAAAACTAAAAAACCCTAAACCCTAAACCCTAAACCCTAAACCCTAAACCCTAAACCCTAAACCCTAAACCCTAAACCCTAAACCCTAAACCCTAAACCCTAAACCCCTAAACCCTAAACCCTAAAACCCTAAAAACCCTAAAACCCTAAAACCCTAAACCCTAAACCCTAAAAAAACCCTAAACCCTAAACCCCTAAAACCCTAAACCCTAAAAACTCCTAAAAAACCCTAAAACTCCTAAACCCTAAAAACCCTAAAACCCTAAACCCTAAACCCTAAACCCTAAACCCTAAACCCTAAAACCCTAAACCCTAAAACCCTAAACCCTAAACCCCCTAAACCCTAAACCCTAAACCCTAAACCCTAAACCCTAAACTCCTAAACTCCTAAAACCCTAAACCCTAAACCCTAAACCCTAAACCCTAAAACCCTAAACCCTAAACCCTAAACTCCTAAACCCTAAACTCCTAAACCCTAAACCCTAAAAACCCTAAAAACCCTAAACCCTAAACCCTAAACTCCCTAAACCCTAAACCCTAAACCCTAAAAAACCCTAAACCCTAAAACCCTAAAACCCCCCTAAACCCTAAACCCTAAACCCTAAACCCTAAACTCCTAAACCCTAAACCCCTAAACCCCTAAAACCCTAAACCCTAAAAACCCTAAACCCTAAACCCCTAAACCCTAAACCCTAAACCCTAAACCCTAAACCCTAAACCCTAAAACCCTAAACCCTAAACCCTAAACCCTAAACCCTAAACCCTAAACCCTAAACCCAAAACCCTAAACCCTAAAAACCCTAAACCCTAAACCCTAAAAACCCTAAAACCCTAAACCCTAAACCCTAAACCCTAAACCCAAAAACCCTAAACCCTAAACCCTAAAACCTAAAACCTAAACCCTAAACCCTAAACCCTAAACCCTAAACCCTAAACCCTAAACTTAAACCCTAAACCCCTAAACCCTAAACCCTAAACCCTAAAACCCTAAACCCTAAAACCCCTAAACCCC